>BROG01000648.1:0-15000 GCA_030159075.1 Atrina japonica
AATAGAATAGCAACAAAGTTTGTAAAGCATCCACTATTGTCAAACTAATGGTGACATGTATCGGCAGTCACTATGACATGTATCGGAAGTCACCATGACATGTTTCTCTGCAGTCAATACTAAGCATTTCATTACTGTTTTTCTAACTTTATATCCTGTTAGAGGTCATAATCATTGAGTGAAAATCTGCCATTAAAATTAGTAAATATTTATGTTTTATTCTGATAAATCAAAAGATTCAAGAGGTTTAAAAGGACATTGGCTGTGTTTACTAAAAAAAACAACAATATTTCGAATTTTTCTATTTTTACTAAGCGATATAACCAGGCATAAAAATCTTATTTCTATATGTTTTGTGAAAATACTGTCGGGTCCAGCGTGGACTACGTGGTTTGCAATACAATTAAGAAGGTTGATAGGGATTTATAGGGATTTCAGTGAATATTTCTTTCTTTTTGTTGTTGTTGTTATTGTATTTCAATATAAGAAGTAAAATGGATTTTTTTGGAAACAAAAACACAGCTAATGTCGTGTAACTGATGATTCAGAAAAACCGAGAACGCTAGATATTATTAACAACGCAGATTTACAAAACTGATCTTTGAAGTATTATTTCTTAACTTGTATGTAGCTGTATACCAATCTAAATCATGCACACTGATCTTTGAAGCAGAATTTAACTTGGATGTAGCTGTATACCAATCTAAATCATGCACACTGATCTTTGAAACATGATTTAACTTGTATGTAGCTGTATACCAATCTAAATCATGCACACTGATTGTAAGAAAACAAGAACATCTGAATATTTAATCGACCATATTACACTGACATGATGACGTTTATATAGAATATAATTTTTTTTAAAAATTGAATCATTTTAAATAAAAATATTATTAACAACACCAAATTTATAATTTTAAAAAACTAATTTCAAACTTGTCAACATTATGGAAATTCGCAAAGCGTCGTGTCTCATTATTATAGTAAAGTACAGTTTTTATCTTGGATTTGCATTTAGAATTATTTTTTCGCTTTGTCTTATACCACTTTTCCTATAGAAAACCTTTTTGTAAAATTGAAGCTCAACTGATGAAGTGTTATTGACAGAAACGATCGTCTTGAGCACTTTAACTTTGGTATTATGTTTATAATATTTATATCTAAATGGTTAATGTTGAAATATAGCAATGAAGTATTTTCTTGCTGTAGATCGGCAGTTGTATGCCATATATAATAAGAATATGTATAGACACAGCATCGTAGCTTCGTCTGTGTTTTTGTGGTATTTTACACGTTTAGCTTCACTCACTGTTTACTCCGAGAACTCTTACTCATCAGCCTTACCACAACAGTTTCTAAAGATAGTTATTCCCATCCAATGACTGAAGTCAATGTAGGTCTACATGCTTTTTACATATATCAAATGATTTGCGATATAAATAGCTCGAATAATAATATATTTGAAAGGTCATTATAGATCCACCTATTGAAAGACGTGAACAATATTTTACAAATGTTGTTTACAAATATTAGTATGGAGACTTTCCCTTGTTATCTTTTCTCATTCAAATATTTATGTCTCGTTAACAACTCAACCAGATGTTTCAATTAGGTGAAACTTTGGACAACCGTTTACAACGAGGTCTGCCGGGAACCAGTGCGTTACAGATGTCTTGTATATTCTAAGCTGTAATCAACGATACACCAATGAGGTGCCAATCTATGACACTACTTCATACTTCCTTTAGTAAATAAAGGCTCTTTGAAAACATACACATTGACTGCACACTTTACTTTAATTCAAAATTCCATTTCCTTTTCTAATAATTGTATCGTTTTCTCATAATCTGATTTGACATCACTTTTCCATTGATAACCTTAATTATTGAAAAAGTTTTCTAAATTACAGACCTGTGCAGGTATATATGACTGACAGATTTACCTTCATCAGTTGCAAAAGTCTAGGAAAGTCATGAGTAAATTAATAAACAATCTATTTTCACTACTTTTGAACTCTTAACACTACTAATAAAGATTTAAGTCATTTTGCCTTAATAGCATTCGGAATCTCCACCCTGTTTACAATATAATTAGAACTGATTTCATTTTTATGTACCCTTTTGTGTCGTGATCATCATAAAAAATGTTGCAGTTTATGAACGCAAAAAACCCATTTATTAAATACCGGAGAAGTAAAACTATATGAAAAATAAAAACAAAGTTACATACAATTTACAAAGACGATTGTGCAGACAACATCTGTATCTCGAAAGGCCTAATAGAATACCACCAGTGTTCATCTAAACTTGTCGGCAGGCTGCAGCTGATGTGTTGGAATTCGCTAATTCTCAAAATTCCCCAGTAATCGGTTACTGAGAGAGTACATGCATCTCTCTAGTCGCGTGCTTGTGGGATCGTGTGTGTGTGTGTGTGCTGGTGGTGTAGATTGATATGCGTCATAAGTGTTATTCACGTTATTAGCCACTACAAAAATCCATATGACCGGGACCATCCAAAGTATCGCCTCCATTTAAGAAAGTTAAGATATCTTATCTACGGAGAAGTAACAATGGAAATTAGCGGTAAGCCTTTGTCTATCATTCCTCTATTTATAGTTGATAATTTAATTTCTAGTCGGCTGTAATTTCAGTTTATTTTCTGAACTGGAAGCATATGTGCTACTGTCAAACAGTGGAACAAAATCTACTGCAGATTACCAGACCGTTATAAAGTTATAAAGTCCTCAGAAGGCTCTCCCTCTGTCTCTCTCTCTCTGTCTCTCACTCTGTCTCTCTCTCTGTCTATCTGTCTCTCTCTTTCTCTCTCTCATGTTTCAGGATATGAGGTTATTTCAACTAGAGTATTTATGGTTTACATTCTCAGGAGAATCTCTCTCATGTTTCATGAAATGAGGTAATTTCAATTACGGTATTTATGGTTGACGTGCTGGTAGGATATCCATATGGCATAGTTATGGAATATTTTATATATTACTGTTATGCTAAAAAATTACATTGTTAAAAATCAATTAATTTATGTTTTATAGAGACTTGTATTTTGACAAATCTACTTAAAGTGTGAAATTATTTAAAATGCAATGCAGATTCTATATGTGGCAGTGTCAGATATGTGGTGTTCCTACTAGCTTGAGCTAGTGGGGTTCCCCCTTTACCTCGATCGGTAGAGCACCAGACTTGTAAACCACGGGTCCTAGGATCGAATCCAAGCATAGGCTGTATTTGTCTTTTTTACATATATAAAATAGAATGAACTCCAGTGATAGTACTGGAACTCTGTAGTTAACAATCAAATACGAACGTTTATTTTATCTTGATTATTTATTACTATTTTGTTGTATAAAACAGAAAATGACATTTTAATTTACATCTTCTTCTTTAATTTATAAAATATTATAATAATGAAACACCTGAATTGTTCTCTACATTAAACTATTCTGTTATATTTGATTTTAAACAATGAAATCATCTATAATAAAGTAGGAATCTGAAAAACTTTTATCATATTGAAACATAATAATGTCCCCATGATATAATTATGTAAATAAACCCCATTAATATACCCAAACAGGTGCTCAATTTACTTTTATTTATGAAAACATATGAGGTCAATATGTCTACCTGAATAAAGTATATTATCAGACCATATAGTGAAATGCTGTATTGTAAATCTGCGTTAGGAAATACTATATATCAGGTCAATATGTCTACTTTAGTATATCATCAGGACATGTAGTGAAATGCTGTATTGTACATCTACGTCAGCAAATACTATATATAAGGATAATATGTCTACTTAAGTAAAGCATATTATCAGGTCATAAAGTAAAATGCTGTATTGTACATATATGTTAAAATAATATATACGTGTATAAGGGCAGTATATCTACTTTAGTATATTATCAGGCCATGTAGTGAAATGCTGTTTTGTACATCTGCATCAGCAAATACTATATATAAGGTAAAGATACCTACCTAAGTTAAGCCTCAGGCCATGTAGTGAAATGCTGTTTTGTACATCTGCATCAGCAGATACTATATATAAGGTAAAGATATCTACCTAAGTTAAGCCTCAGGCCATGTAATGGAGTGCTGTATTTTATGCTTGCCAGGCCATGCGATATTATGAATTACTGTTTAACATTCATATAGATCCATTGTTATATAAAATCTTACGAAACGATGGGATATCGTATCAGTCATACGATGAACTGCTGTTTTTACATTCATATGAAAACATTATTTGTATCAGATCATGCGATAAAAGTTTGTGTTTAACATTACTTTAAAATAATATATAACGAGTAATGAATTGCTGTATTTACCATCAACTTCCAAAGTAGGATATATAGGTGTATGTAAAGAAATGATAAGTTTGACATCTACAATGATTTATAACATGATTGCGTAACATAATCAACATTACAAATATCAACACTAAAACTGCAAACAGCCTAGGACTTGATAGTGTAGCTAAACTCATCCCCAAAGTTATAACATATATACAATGTAGTTGTAGTGATATAATGATACAGCTTCCGTCTACATACCGGATTTATGTTTTAGATGCTCTCTCTCATGTTCTATATTCGGTGTATGCTTCTTCAAGATGTAACATCAATGGTGTTTCAATCTCTGAACAATTATGAGCTCCACATATTAAAATAATATAGATAACGAAAAAAACCGCTACATTAAACGGGAAATATAAAATAAAACATTTACAATAGCATATTGAAAAAGTTATCATTTCTAACAGGAGGGGGCTTAAGGATAGATAGAAGACTCTGTAGTGGAATTGATGTTGAAATTTTTGAATAGATACATGCTTGATAGGGGGTCGTACTTAGATAACCAAGTTAACAGAGATCGAAATCATTAGATTTACAGCTGCATTTCTTGATAAACTCTAAACAAAATCTATCTGAATAGAATGTATTTAATTAGATGTAGAACAATTACATACTTATATATATATAACTCCATTTATAACGAAATGAACGGAGAAAATGTTATATCTCGTAATAGCCGGAATTTGTTTTGCGGAATGAGGTCAGATTACAGGTTACATTGATTGATAACCAGTTGTATAAGGCTATTTCATTATACAACGCTGAATCATGTATCACAGAATTACGTCCAAGCCAAACGTTTTTAATACAATCAATTTTATCCTGATAAAAGTTAAGTTTATTTGAAAAGAAAATATACATTGTGAAAAAAACAAAACAATACAGCACTAAACCTACATGACGAAACCGTCATCGGGACAAATTTATAAGCTCGTTACATGTGATATCTCGTTATATTTATCTCGTAATAGGCGTTCAGATTTATACATAACTGCATAGTAAATATAAAGGGAATGGAGATATTCTCGTTATAAACGCAATCTCATTATAAGCGATCTAATGATAAGTGAATCTCATGTTACAGCAGAGAAAGACAATGTGGTAATGACGGGCGGATCATTCACAACATCAGAAGATACAGCCTCCATTGTTACGTCACAACCTAAAACTATGAGTAAAAGTGAAAGTGAAAGTAGAATGCGTGGAACAATTGGTCAAATACCATTTGATGATGCTCATTGTGAAAGAGATTGGTCTTCTGGAATATGTGCATGTCATAAGGATGACAAACGCCATTGTAAGTATTGAATTTTTCGGAATTATTATGTAAAAAAAATGGTGACATTCAGTATAACTTTTAAAAAGTGATATTTTTTCTTGAAAATATAAGTACCGTGCAGTAAATCCTGTCATTAAAATAAATACGGATCCAGATCACGGAAAAAGTAAAATTTATGATCGATAGTCGTGGTTTGCATCTAGCAAGAAAATAGATAATTTCAGTCTTTTCCAAGACCAGCTAAGTGGTTCAAAGCAATCGGATCAATGGTTAATATTATCATAGTATTTAAACTGTTTATGTTAATTTGAAATTATATCATGAGTTGATAAAGATAAACTAAAACTCCATTAGTTGTGAATTTGTCATGATTGAGCTGAAGCTGCTTAGATAAGGTATTTGTTAAATCCAATGTTATATGTTATATCCTATGTTATGTTATATGTTATATCATATGTTATGTTATATCATATGCTGCTTTATTGTGTATTATATGGTATGTTATATGTTATATCCCATTTCATGTTATATGTTATATCCTATGTTATGTTATATGTTATTTCATATGTCATGTTATATCATATTCTGTTTAATCATATAACATATATCATGTTATATGTTATATCCCATGTTAGGCGATATGTTAAATCATGTTATTTTATATCGTATGCTGTTTAATCATATATTTTACGTCATGTTATATGTTATATTTCCTATGTTATGCTATATTTTATATCATATATTATGTTATATCATATACTCTTTTATCATATATTATATGTTATGCTATATCCCATGTTATATGCTAGGTAATGTTATATGTTATGTTATATGGTATGTTTATGTTACTGTACATGTACTTATTTTAGCAGTATTCTAATATTGAGTACCGTTCGCGCTCAAGTCAAGCGTTAAAATTTCTTCATCCTGCCATTCTTTATACACGACCAAACTAATAAAATTAATTGCGCGAATTTAAAATTGCGCTTATAAATCTTTGTCCCCTTGAGAGCGGTAAAGTATAAGTACGCTAATTTAAATACACATACATCATATGTTGTTTTGTTTTATATTATGTCACATATTATATTATATATTATATTATGTGTTATACCTTATACTATGATTTATGTTATATGCATATCTTTCATGTTAGGCATGTCTTACATATGTACTTTAAAACAGAGTAACATTCGAAATGATCTGTATAACTGAAGATAAACTTTCATGGCGATTCAGTGTATGTTATTTCTATTCATGGGTTCGTTATTACCACTAACGTGATATAAATCCTATTAGCAGGAATAATAAAATAAAACGATAATTTTGATAACCTATTTTTGCTCCACTATGCATTTACACATGCACAATTACACTATGGTCTACTGTAACATTCGCAGGAATAAAAAAATTCCAAGTATAAATTTCATTTTATTTTTTTATTTTGTTGTTGTTGTTAATGTTGCTGTTGTTGAGGGAGATAACTCTAATCAGTATCGCAGCAGATGAAGTCGGCAGAATTTTTAGTCATGGCGCCATGGGCTTATTTAACAGGGGCTTTAATTGTAACAATATATAGTAAAATTCCCCACCTACTTTTCATTTTTATCGGCTTCTTTTTCAAGAAAAAAAAACTTGATTGTTTTTATCCATTGCACTATGGCATTTTTATGAGCAGTTTATTTTGTTGTTAATATTATAAACATAGTACCAAAGTTATAATGCTCAAGACGATATCGTTTCTGTCAATTAGACTTTATCAGTTGAGCTCCAATTTGAAAAGTATGTGATTAACTGACTTCTCATTCATCAATTCAGGTTGCATATCAATTTATATATCGTAACTGTCATACCAACCGTCTCTTTCTTTCGGGCTAAATTATAATATAGTACTTACAATGCTGTCATGTATTTCGCAATTGCTCCTGTCCAACTGGAATCGACAAATTCTATCATTTGAGATAAAAAAGTATAACGGAGACGTAGGCGAACATATTAGCACTTGGTGTAGTTTTGCATTTCATTTACGATTAACCAAGAATTGATTATCCACCATCGATGTTGATTTGGGTATCGAAAGAGATAGCATGAATTGCAAGTATACATAATCAGTGGTGACAAGTAACACTTGTATAGCAGTTTACATATTTTATCTCTGAATAGCTGGTTACTGTAAAACAAAGTCGTGAAAGTATAATTATGATTGTTGTCTTGATTTATGTATTATTACTCAAAACTAGCAGCTACAGCTATGTGTCATCCTACATTTACTACGATTCTAATTATATGGGGAGGCTACAATCATACATCCACCTTGGCATTATAATGATGCTACTGCCTTTATATAAAGGGATACATACACACCCACTCTTGATTTTATAGAAAATCACGTGAACATCGGTCTGTTCTCTTTTATAAAAGTTTAAAGTAATTGTTCTAAGTAAGTGAGCAACATCTATGCGACAAATCAGACATATGATTTTGTTTTGTTATTGTAATTGTTTTATAAATGAACACCTTCTGTACTTTTGCCTGATATTTAATTATCTTTTTTTCAATTTATCACATTGCAATATCTGTTCATTCTTTACAGGCTGTTGTTCGTTTTGTTGTTGGCCATATTTTAAATATATGGTAGCTACACGACTAGGGGAAACACCATTTATGGCTTTAATACCATGTGCCACGTTTGCTCTGCGAGTAAAGGTTCGCACATCATTTGGAATTAAGGTAAGAAGTACATTTCTTCTTTAAATCACTGTGAAGTAAAATTGAAGAAATGCCAATCAATAATCAAAACTCAAGTCCATTGCTGACCATCATGATTCAATTATCCAGTTTAATGATGGTATATTGGGACTGTCCCCATATGGTGAACCTTTTGATGGCATTCATTAATGTAGGAAAAAATTATTTCCAAATTATTTCTTTGTCAAGTTAAATTGTTCTTAAATTGTAACATATCTAAATCATAACCCTAACCTTAAATCATACTGATTGGCTTTGTATGTCACACGCCATAATTGGATTAACTAATACTGCATGGCGCGAAGGGGGATCCGAGGGGGAAAGTACTATGACTTCACGGCTCGAAAGAGAGTGTTCTATGACTTCAAAACCTTAAACATATTTGGCATATGACAAAGTCACGGACTAATTATCATGCTAGCTGTAAAATTTCGACATAGTAAAATTTATTAGACACACACACTGATGGTATATAAGCATTTCTATATTGCACGGCTACATACGTCCATTGTATATCAGGTTCATCTATTGTATATCAGGTTCATCTATTGTGTATCAGGTTCATATATTGTTTGTCAGGTTCATCTATTGTGTATCAGGTTCATCTATTGTGTATCAGGTTCATCTATTGTATATCAAGTCCATCTCTTATATATCAGGTCCATCTATTGTGTATCAGGTTCATCTATTGTATGTCAGGTTCATCTATTGTATATCAGGTCCATCTCTTATATATCAGGTCCATCTATTGTATATCAGGTTCATCTATTGTGTATCAGGTTCATCTATTGAGTATCAGGTTCATCTATTGTATATCAGGTTCATCTATTGTGTATCAGGTTCATCTATTGTATATCAGGTTCATCTATTGTATATCAGGTCCATCTCTTATATATCAGGTCCATCTATTGTATATCAGGTTCATCTGTTGTATATCAGGTTCATCTATTATATATCAGGTTCATATATTGTATATCAGGTAATCTGTTGTATGAGTCAAACTTTTATCTTCCCGCAGTTGTATTACTGAGTGTAGTAATCTTTAAGAAAGACTTTTATATTTCGCTTTTAAATGACTTATTTTGGATTTAAGAATTGTAATAAAACAGTGAATATTCCCAAATTTTCTTTTCCAAAGGTCGACCATGTGCTTGGATCCGATCTCTAGGGCATATACATTATCATTCTTTATAAAGAGAAATTACCTGATCACATTTCGATCATAAATGTTGATGTGATAATATTTTTTCCGAGTAATTTATAGAGAAAAACCGTGTTGTAAACCAATACTCCATTATTCTTCTATTTTATTGTCAGATGTACAAAAGATTGCGGGACGGAAAAACCTTTGCATTATCATACGGTTGATTCCACTTACTTTTTATGACAAGCTGCGCAGGATAAACGTTTTATTTTTCATTGGATACTCTTATTTATGTGACAAATAGGAACGATTTGTCTAGTCCGTATTATTTGTCTAGTCCGTATTATTTGTCTAGTCCGTATTATTTGTCTAGTCCGTATTATTTTAATGTAATGCTTTATTACCTGAATTTTAAACTCGTCCAGGTCAAAAAAGGGTTCACAAGACTCCACCTCACCAGGTTATATAGATTAAACAATAGTCAATGTGTCTATTTCAAGACGTCGTCGGTTTAGTTAAATTTGTTTAGTTTATAAAGTTGAATATCTTTACAGTAGTACAGTGATAGTTTTTGTTTATCTCAAATTCTTTGGCGTAAGTTGTATGAAATCTTTTGACAAAACCACGAGTTGCCTCCCTTTCTTCCAGCATGTATGCTAAGATAATATTTTTCATCGGTATTTTAGCCACACTTAATAATCAACTCAACAGTTATATGGTGGCGACCAGATTGTAATAGTGAAGGACAGAACCCTGTTGAACTGCAACCGGGGAGAGAAGTCCGGAAAAATTTCCCGAAATCAGCTTAGGTTCCAACGGGGATTTCATAAGAAACAAAATAACCAAACACCTTATAGATATTGGAATAGGTGAATGGAGGTTAGAAAGGACGTTCAGTACAAAATAACCAAACACCTTATAGATATTGGAATAGGTGAATGGAGGTTAGACAGGATGTTCAGTACAAATACCAGCTGATAGTTTTGCTGCATTTTAATGACTTGCATACAATTATATATAACTTCATATCTGGTCAGAACTGCTGTTATCGATCAATAATCAAAATTTTCAACGAAACAAATTAAAGTGTTCCGAAGTATAGGTAATGATCTTTTGGTATTGCCCCGGAATCAAAATATCAATGAATTAATTCAAAGGTTCCGAAAAATATGTCATAATAAATTATATTGTCCAGTAAGTTTCAATGAAACAAATGAAAGCTGTAGGTCATATTTGGTGAAGTATACATCAAAGTTAAATATAAGTCCAGTAATAATAATTTCCAACGAAGTGGTTCAAGGTGTTCCAAATTAAAGGTTATAATCTATGGCATTGCTTAATACTCAAACGATTTGATAAGATAATGTCAAAAGCCGCATCAAGTTTTGTCAGTCACAAAAATCTTAATATAAAAATAAGTGCTAGGTAATATGTTGTCAGCAAATATAACACCAACATGTCGTATTTTTCTTATTCCGTTTTATTTAAATGTACGTATGTAGAGTTAAAAATACTACAACACGAAAAACATGTATCACTGCTATGTGTGAAAATAAATGATGGAAGGGGTCGTATATTTCTTTTTATGCGAGGCACATTTTTTACAGATTTAATGAGGTTCAACTACCGACCTTTCGTCATATGTTATCGCTCTCTTGTTGTTCCACTTTCAGGGATCACTCGTTGATGATTTCTTTGCAACTTTATGCTGCGAACCATGTACAGTCTGTCAGATGACACGGGAATTAGATAAGATTGGTTTATGATCGTCGTAAATGTATTATTGTCGCAAACTGAACATTCATTTCATGGCAGTGTATTTCATCAAATGTGTTTCATTCCATTAGCTCACAAAGTCATGTTTTTTTTATAAATATTTCATTTAACTAATTTATATTGTCAGGTCTCTGTTGTAAAACTAGCATTAAAAAATCTTTATTTGTTTTTTTTTGTGTTTTTTTTATATTTTATCATAGTTGATTCTATCAGCTACATATGCGAAAACAACATGGGATTTCCTTTTTCTCCCAAGTAATAAAATACCCCCAAATAACACATTTCGTCTATTAAATAACAAAAAAATCTGTTTTAAATTATGCACATTGATAATGAAAGTAACCAATTAATAAAACACACACACATATAATATATATATATATATATATATATATATCTCAGATACCAAAGTATAAATCAATAGAATGTCCAGGATATAGATACAAATCCGGTAAAAATAGACAAGCACGGCCCTCTGGAAGCCAAGATTTGGGATCAGGTGCCATGGAGGAGTAAGTATCCCCTGTAGACCGGTGACACCCGCCGGATGTCCACAGTAACGTCCAATGAAATACGTGAGGAGTGAATCTTCCTCACAACACGTCTCAACAACCGCCAACGAAAAGGCAACACAACATTTTACTGAGTAAAACAGAGTAATCGCAAACAAGACTATTATACCGACCGTAAAATTTGCGGAACGTTGACATTAATCGATATCCTTGTGTCAATAGTTTGTCAGTGAGTAGACTGTGTATGAAATCTTCATGTGTTGTATACGCCCGGCATATAGGATAATTTGTGAAATATAAACTCCATATACGTGTGGCTGAGGGATATTACTACTTAAATGTGGAAAATTTACGATGGGAAAGTCGAAATCATCGCGTTTGTCGTATAGTTTAGTTGCCAATTTCCCGTCTATGTCTTTATTAAGTAAAATGTCTAGGTATGAAGCGTGTGTGCTTGATTCTGTTGTATCTTTAATTTATCATATATCCAAATGTCAAATGAAAGGACACCGCTAGCTTTTCCTTCTTTTGATTCAGCAGTTTCTGAATGAAGTCTGTTTCGTATGAATAAAGGAACAGGTCGGCCAATAAAGGTGCACAATTGGTTCCCATAGGAATGCCGAGAGTTTGTTGAAAGACCACGTCTCCGAACATTACTAATATATTCTCTATCAGAAATTTCAGCATCTTTTTTTCTATCAAATTCAGTGTTTTTATCTATAGAATCAGTGATGTTGGACAAAGTAAAATTGAAGTACCATTCAATAATAAAAACTCAAGTCCATTATAACACGACGAATTAGAGGTGCAAATGGTCTCAACTCGAAGAACAATTACAAATCACAAACGGGATAAGACCAGGTGTCCGGAAGGAGTCAATGCCTTCTGCTGGCATGTCACACCCGTCGCAAATGTTCCATGGAAACCTTTCTAGTTTGATGAACGGGTCAAATTCGGTAAAAAAAAGTCAAATTTTTGGTAATGGGATCAAGTTCGATGAAAAGCATGATTGGTGAAACGGAGTCACTGTCTGTGGCCATGATCAAGAATACTATCTAATATCTCTGAGAGGGGGACTTCATAATGTTTAACAAGATCCCCGTATCGACCATAAAACTTCTTAAACGACGATTCCAAACGTTCAACAACGTAACGTTGTGTAAGTAGTTTATTGACAAGTCGTTTAACTCTCAGAATAAAACATTTATAAGAAGAGCATGCCCTGGAATAACGTATAAGTTGTGAGATCAAAACGCCATAGGCAGGAGAAGGTGGAATATTACTACTTAGAAACAGGAAGTTTGTGATATGGAAATTAAATTCGTCTCGTTTGTGATAGAGGGATGTGTGAAGTTGGCCGTCTTTTCCAATCGACAGGAGTAAATTTAGGTAAGAAGCAGATGTGTTGCCCTCTACGCTCTGATTCCAATAACAAGTACACTGAAGACGATATTATCAAGATGTTGGGTTTCTAGTAGACAAGTTCTTCATGGGTTTTGCTGGAAAAGTTTTCCAACAGATTGTCGGCATTCCAATGGGTACCAGTTGTGCACCTCTCTTGGCTGACATATTTTTGTATTCCAAAGGAAACAAACAGTTAGCATCTCGGTTCAATTTTACTTGCAGGTATATCGACGATGTTCTGTCCGTAAATAATTCAGCATTTCAGAATTACCTCGGTCAGATGTATCCTGTTGAGCTAGACATCTTGATGATATCGTCTTCAGTGTACTTGTTATTGGAATCAGAGCGTTCCTTGACAAAATAAGGTTCTTCATGACATAACACCAAATATTTATATCTGCGATTTCCATTTTTGTATACAAAAGAGATTTCTATAATATATGTTAATCTGTTTTTGAGTTTTTGATGAGAAATTGTTGTGTAAAGTTTCGAGAAATCAAAATACTTGATGCTTGTGGTATGTTTAAGATTTTTGGAGATTTGGAGATTTTAAATGTTCCAACAATTCCTTTGAATTCTTCAGGATCCACATATGATTGACTCCGCTTCTTGAGTAGGCCGTTATACAGTACTTCTGAAGACCTTGTTTAATATGTGTTAGAAGTTTGGTAATCAAAATAGATAAAGGCTTGGTGGAGCACTTAGATGACCCCGCAATGAATCGGTGTTTATAGGGATTTTTGTGCATCTTCGGAATCCAGTAAATATATGGCAATTCAAGGTCCGTGTCGAAAAAACAGTTTTAATGTACGCGTGGGTAGATCATCAACCTTCCGAGGTTCAAACGTCAAACATATACACATGGTCAATTTAGATTCCTGTGGGGGTCTCCGTGGTCGAGTGGTTGGAGAATTGCTCTTTTAACCATGAAGTCTCTCATCTCAAGTTCGAGCACCGCTGGAATTTAAGCTGATTTTTGTGAGAAAGTTTGAAGGTTATATGTAGGAGCTTGGTGGTCTCTTCGGCGTAATATAACTGAAAAATTGTTGAGTGTGATGTTAAGCACCATACAAAATTAAATCAAAATCAAAATAAATTGGTGTTTAATTTATATCATTATAGAAATTTGCAATATGAACTGTAAATTCGATGCATTTATTTCGGCTACAAAAATTATTTTACTACTATCATGGCAGTGTTCCGCTACATGTTATGAAATACTAACCTTATATTAGGCTCTAAAGCAAACGTCAGTACGTCTAAACCCTTTTCTAGGCTAGTCATTTCTGACTACACATTCATGAATAATTACCATGTATGCTGCTCTCATTATTTTTCTTCCCTGGTAGACACAGCTAAAGGACTACTACTGTATGATATGAATCAACCTCGTCCCAGTTTTTTGACACATGGTCTCTGAAGGCAACTTTCGCCTCTATAGTTGCTTAATTGAGAGAGAGAGAGAGAGAGAGAGAGAGAGAGAGAGAGAGAGAGAGAGAGAGAGAGAGAGAGAGAGAGAGAGAGAGAGAGAGAGAGAGAGAGAGAGAGAGAGAGAGAGAGAGAAGCTGAAGGAGGGAGGTGAGAGAGTAAGGTGAATAGGATAAGTTTTGGACACTTCTTCAAGGTACAATGTCAAGATGTATTTTAAATTAAAACCGTTTACTGTTTTTAATAAAATCTTGCACAGCTAACATCATTTGTTCATTATCTCGCACTGTAATGTTTTCATTCCCAAATAGAAGTTTTTCCACAGTAAGAGGTCGGA